>CM069134.1:33038400-33077825 GCA_035221665.1 Okamejei kenojei
CCACAGTTTGTTCAAGACATTTGCTGAATACATGGGAATCACAGTAACCCCCCATCATCACAAGGAGCGGTGATTCCAAATTGCCACAAAGCTAACGGAGAAGTAGAGAGACAAAAACCATCCATAGAGAAGAAGGATACGAATCCACCCCCATATGAAAGGAAAAAACTAGGAGGCGCTGCTACATATGTAGCGATATCGGCGATTACCACTCAACCACAGGGAAAGTCCAGCAGAAGCTTTTTTTGAAGGAAATTATTGCACTAAAAGACCGAGAAATGCGAGAGATCATCGAGAAAGTCTGGAGACTTGATGCCAAAAAGAAAGTTGTCGGCAAAATGGATGACTGAAACGAGGGAGCCCACCTGAAATATCCTGGATGATGTGCTCGTGAGCGAGATAATGGGTGGTAAGATAAGACAGCTCCCTTAACCATTTACCAGCCATACAATGTTGGTATCGAGAGCGGCAGCATGGTGACAGTCAAATCTCCAGAGGTGTTATCTACCAATAGAAATGTATAGAGCTCAAAATGTCCAGGACACAGACAAAATTAGGTGGCCCAAAATCCACCAAGACTACTCGATTCAATGATCCAGACGACATTTCCGAGGTGATGACCAGAGTTTCCAAGACGGCACGCTGCAACGCAGGTGTTGAGCAGAGAAGGTGCTGGGTGACAACACTTTGGCAGATTCAACAGCACTCTGTCTATCTGTGCAACTTGGTAGACCAAACCGTAAAGGAGAGTCCCCCAAGCATACGACGATATTTTGGTGTTATAAACTATAGCAATGTTACAAAATTTTGAGATTTAAAAAATCAAGTCTGCAATTTTATCTCATCAGATAAAGCATAAAAAGAAGTGTAATTTGATACCCAATTCACTTTCAATCTTCAGTATTTAAAAAAAGTTATGTCATCTTTCCATACTCCGGAAACTTAGCATCTTGTTTTCCCTATTGCTTTTGCATGACAACACAAAAGCGTGATCTGACAGTCAAAACCCATACCTTTCTTAAAAAATAAAGAGAACTGAAATCAACTTTCAGTTATAAAAGATTGAAGCATGTCTGAAAACAAATATGAAACAATCCTACTTGGATGACCTGAAATTAAAGCATAAAATTAGTTAGATACCCAATGTAGCTAATAACAAAATTACATAACTAGATCTAAACATCTATTTCTAAGAAAGGATTAACATTTTTAAATAGCCTAAGTGTCTAAATAACATTCACACGAGAATTCACATAGAACCATGAATTTAAACTCTCATTGGTCATGAATTTATAGGTCAAATGAAAGTAATTTAGTGTTTAATTCCAAATTAATGGCCATTTAAATTATCTTGCAAGTGGGATTTTGTGGAACATCGATCGAATTGGGAGCGTTTGCTGTTGGCGGTGAAATTTAAACAAACCCCATATCTTCAGGAAAAACACTGCCGTTCGAATGGTGCCTAAATCCACCCTTTTCGCACTTAAAATGTTGAAATAAGGTAAACTTAAGAGCATGTTAAATGTAAAATCACAGCTTTCCTTCATCCTGTCTCTACCTTAAATCCGTCCAGGTTATCAGGCGAGACGGTAATTTTAGAAGTGCTTTTTCTTTTTACTCCAGCCTGAAATTGTCCACGATTTTTTTAAAAAACAAAATTAAATAATTCACGGAACGGCCGTCCTCAACAATACTTTAGTATTTGCGCTAGCTCCGCAAGAAAAATATATCCAGACAGCAGTAGAAAAACCACAGTTATAACCCGCCCCCCACCCCCCTCAACGTCACCAAAGTCGCGCACCACGGCCATGGCAGAACTGTCAGCACCGCTGAGAAGGTAAGTTATGTAACATACCTATCACATTATATACTGTTATATTATACATATTTATTAGGTTCAAAAGGTTCTATGATAGTCACATACACCAAATGGTTTAGTGAAAGTGACGGATTTCCGTTGCAGCACCTTAAAACGAATACAACCTAACAATAATACAAAGACATACAAACATAGAAACATCCCCCCCACAATTGTTCCCATTATGAGAAGGCACAAAGTCCAGTCCATTCCCATGTCCACCCATAGACGGGCCTAATTGGGCTTCGCAGTTTGGCCTTTAACGGAGGCCCTTCTCACCGGGGGTTAGGATGGTGCTCAGGCATCGTGAGAATCCTCTCAGCGGCTTGGGATACTGGAACTGTCCGCTTCCTTACCACAAGACCGGCGGCTTCTGAAGCTACAGGCTTTGCGCTGGACGGACTCCACCACTCGCCGATCTAGGCGAGAGATCCCAGGCTCCCCAATGTAAAGTTCGGCGTAAAGTAAATATTATGGAGCAAGGAGTTTAAGGTACAAGAGTGTAAAAAAGTTGTATTCTGTTTTTAGTTGTAATGCATCGTTTTGTGAATAATTGGAACACAATAGAAAACACAAATAAATTTTGTAAGAATTAATTGGGAAAGTGTATTAGAAAGAACACATATTAATTTCAAGTTTAATCTGGTAACGAGGGATTGTCAAGACGAAGATCCATGCTGATGATATGCAAATATCTTGACCTTTTAATCAGCTGACAGGTTGTCAGATAGCATGTGCACTAGTGGATAAGACCAAGCAGAGCCATGGCTGAGTGAGATACTATATGGAGATCCAAGGGGTTGAGGGTGAGCAGAGGGGGGCGGAGAGCGGGCGGGGGGGGAGGAGAGAAATGGGGGGGGGTATGGGAGAGAGAGAGGGTGGGTGGTTGGTAAGAGAGGTGGGTGTGGAGAGAGGGAAGGGGAGAGAGAGAGAGGGGGGGGTGTAGCTCTACTCAATTAACCAAAAGTCTGTAGCCTCCTTTTACTTTTGTATTTTAATTTCATGTTCCTTCACATGTTTAAATTATAATGTTTTTTGTGATGTTTGTTGGACTGTGTGGGATGGGAAGACCAGTTGCTCCTCCCGTGCAGCAGTGGTGCTGCACAGAACAAAGAGAGATGTTTTGTATATCGTGTTTCCTTTCCTCCAGTCTTGTTGTGGGTGTGCCTGTGTGCAGCCATTTTGATTAGACTTGCTGCCAGCATTGAGTAAAGCATTAAAGACTTCTTTTGTAAATTAAAGACTCTCAAGTTTTGTGCAGACCTAGAAAATGAACACAAAAGTTTTATTTTTATTGTCTACTGTACAGTATATCGTGTTGTGAGCAAAGCACCAAGGCAAATTCCTTTATATGCAAACACACTTGGCTAATAAAATTTATTCGATTCAATTCATTTCAATTTACATTAGACTTCAGAGATAAAGCACTGAAACAGACCATTCTGCCCACCAAGTCCGTGCCGACCAGCAATCACCCCGTACACTAGCAATTGACAATTCATACAGTAGCTGATTATTCTACAAGCATGCACTTCTTTGGAGTGTGTGAGGAAACCGGAGCACCCGGACAAAACCCATGCGGTTAGAGGGAAACTTCACAAACACTGTACAGACTGTACCTGTAGTCAGGAGCCTTGGAAAGCAGCAACTCTACTGCTGGTGCCATTCTAAAATGGAAAGATTCTTCAAACTATCTTTAATCAGAACTCACTGGATCTTTATCTCCACAAACAAAACGTTATAAACCCATTGTCCTGTATCTGTACAACATTGAACGGCTTCATAGTAATCCATGTATAGTTTTTTATCCACTGATTGGTTAGCTTACAACAAAAAGCTTTTCCAACAGTACCCATCGGTACCACAATAATAAACAACTTTCTAAATAATTTTTTTCCTACCTTTGCCACCACCAAGCCCTTTTCCTGTACATTAGTTCATAATTTATACGAGCGAATTAGGCCATTCGCCCTTCAAGTCAACACGATAACTCTAAGTCCTACTCCGCATTCAATCATGGCTGACCTATCTTTTCCCTCTCAAAACCTATTCCTCCTATCATCTCCCCGTAATCCCCCTGGACACCCATAATAATCTAGAATCCGTCAATCTCCGCCTTAAAAATTATCCATTGACTTGTGCATCCAGAGCCATCTGTGGCTCATGAATTCCACAGATTCACCACCCTCTGACTTAAGAAATCCCTCTCATCTCCTTTCAAAAAGGTACATCCTTTTATTCTGCAGCTCAGAATGTGACAACCAGAGTTTTGCCATGTGGTTTCCGGGTTATGTCCGTTTATTATTGTCACGGTACTGAGACATAGAATAAAGCTTGTTTTTGCATGTTATCCAATCCCGATCAGACACACCATACATAAAATGCAACAAGTCAAACTCAAGTATAATAGATTAGAGCAAAAGGGGAAGCAGATGTACATAGATCTCAGCATTTTAGCGCATCAGTTCTGTAGACAAAGTCTACATGTCCACAATGAACCAACGAGAGAGCAGCTATTCTAGACTGGGTATTGAGTAATGAGGAAAGGGTTTAGTTTAACAGTCTTGTTGTGTGTGGCCCCTTGTGCAATAGTGACCAATAATATGGTTGAGTTCTTCATTAGGATGGAGAGTGACATAATTAATTCCAGAAACAAGGTCTGACTAAAGAAAGGTAACTTTGAGGGTATGAGGCGTGAAATTGGCCTAAGATAGACTGGCAATTGATTCTTAAGGGGTGGAACGGTGATAGGCAAGAAAGGCATTTAAAGACTGCATTGGATGAACTAACAACAATTGTTCATCCCCAGTTTGGCAAAAGAATAAATCAGGGAAGGTAGTACATCCATGGGATAACAAGGGAAAATCAGGGATAGTAACAAAAACAAAAGATGAAGCATACAAATTACCAGAAAAGCAGCCCTACAGAGACAGGATAAATTCATCGCAGCAAGGAGAGAAAGGAGTAATTAGGCAAGGGAAAATAGATTATGAAAAGAAAACTGGCAGAACATAAAAACTGACTGCAAAGGTATTATAGATATGTGAACGAGAAAAAGATCATCATTAAACAAATGTAGGTCCCTTGCAGTCAGAAACAGGTGAATTGATCATGGGGATGGGGAACAAGACATGGCAGACCAATTGAATAAACGACTTTGGTTCCTGTCTTCACTAAAGGAGACAGACCAATCTGTCAGGAATGAGCAGGGACCCGGGATCAAATGAGATGGAACTGAGGAAATCCAGGTTAGCCGGGAAGTGGTTTAGGTAATTGAATGGATTATAGGCCGAAAAATCCCCCCAGGCCAGATAGGCTGCATCCCAAAGTACTTAAAGAAGTACCCAGAAATAGTGTACTGCACTTTAGTGATAATTATCTTCCAAACTCTTTAGATCCAGGAGTAGTTCCTGAGGATTGGAGGTAGGTAAAGTAACCCCACCGTTTTAAAAGGGAGGAGAGCGAAAACAGGGAATTACAGACCATTTAGTCTAACATCGGTTAGTGGGGAAACTGCTAGAGTCCAGTTATTAAAATGGAATAGCAGCACTTTTGGGAAAGTGGTGAACTCATTGACAAAATCAGCATGGATTTATGAAAGGTAAATCATGTCCTGACGAATCTTATAGAATTTTTCGAGGATGTAAACAGTAGAGTGGATAAGGGAAACCAGTGATGTGTTACATCTGAGTTTCAGAAGGCTTTCGACAAGGATTAGTATGCAAACTTAAAGCCACAAACAGTATTGGGGGTTCAGTATGATTGGATAGAGAACTGGCTGGCAGAGTAGAGTAAACGGATCCTTTTCAGAATGGCAGGCAGTGACTAGTGGGGTACCCGCAATGCTCAGTGTCTGGGACCCAAGCAATTTTACAATATATATTCAAGATTTGGACGAGGGAATTGAATCAACTATCTCAAGTTTGCGGAGACATGAAGCTGGGGGAGGCAGTGTTAGCTGTGAGGAGGATGCTAGGAGGCTGCAAGTGACTTGGATAGGTTGGATGAGTGGGCAAATGCATGGGGCAGATGCAGTATAATGTGGATAAAAACTGTATCCACTTTGGGTGCAAAAACAGGAAAGTAGACTATTTATTTGAATGGTGGCGCATTAAGAAAAGGGGAGATGCAACAAGACCTGGGTGTCATTGTACACCAGTCATTGAAAGGTAAGGCGTACAGGTGCAGCAGGCAGTGAAGAAAGTGAATGGTATGTTAGAACATTCATTAGCAAAAGGATTTGAGTATAGGAGCAGGGAGGTTCTAACTGCAGTATATTACAGGGTCTTGGTGACCACCAACCTGGAGCATTGCGTACAGTTTTGGTCTCCAATCTGAGGAAAGAACATTCCTTGCCATAGAGGATTACAATAGAAGGTTCGCCAGACTGATTCCTGGGATGTCAGGACTTTCATATGAAGAAACACTGTGATAGACTCGGTCTTGTACTCGACTGGAAATTTAGAAGATTGAGGGGGGATCTTATAGAAACTTATACAATTGTTTAAGGGCTAGATGCAGGAAGATTGATTCCCGATTATGAGGATTCCAGGACAGGGGTCCACACAGACAGTGGTGAATCTGTGGAACTCTCTGCCACAGAAGGTAGTTGAGCACAGTTCATTGTCTATAATTTAAGAGGGAGTTAGATGTGGCCCTTGTGGCTAGGGTATCAGGGGGGTTATGGCGAGGAGGCAGGTTCGGGATACTGAGTTGGGATGATCAGCCATGATCATAATTGAATGTCGGTGCAGGCTCTCGAAGGCGAAATGGCCTACTCCTGCACCTATTTTCTAGTTTCTATGTTTCTAACGCGGGGTAGAGGTGAATTGGGTCAGTACGCTAATTTAAGAAAGGACCATTCAGAAGCCCTGATAGCGAAGAGGGAAGAAGCCGAGTCTGGTGGTCCTGACACTTTTCAAGCCTCTGTACCTTCTGCGTGGAGCAGGTTGAAGGAGGAATGACCGGGGTGGGACAAGTCTTTGATTAAGAAGAACAAACTCCGTATAGAGAGCAGCCCTAGTCAGGATTGAACTCGGGTCTCTGGCTCTGTGAGGCAGCAACTGTACTGCTGTGCCACCGTGCTGCTTAATCAATCGGCCACATCGATTGTTCAGTGCTACATGCAATCCACATTGCAGTTTATTTTTGTAACATTCATTTTCTTCTGAGTTTGACAACCCTCGTCCTTATTCAGGTCCATTATTTCTGTCCAGGTTTCAGCGCCAAATCCTTTTGTTATTCAGAATAAATCCCAGTAAACATACAGCGCATATCAATGCAGTGTCCCCGCACTCAAATGTGAAAGAACACCTTTCACTGCTTCAATCCTAGCTACTGTTGGAAATGGTGAAGATTAGAAGCTTGGTTAAAACGCAGTGTGTTAGAGTAACTCAGTGGGTCAGGCAGCATCCATTGAGACATAGACATGTTGAGACCCTTTTTCAACCCTAGGCATGGATAGGCGATGTTTCAGATGAGGATCCTTCTTCAGACCTTGGCATTGATAGGTGACATTTTGGGACGAGACCCTTCTTCAGCCCTTGACATGGATAGGTGATATTTCGGGTTGAGACCCTTCTTCAGACTTAGGCATGGAAATGTGACATTTTGGGTGGAGAACCTTCTTAACACCTTGACATAGAAAGTTGATGTTTTGGGTTAAGATCCTTCTTCCGATCTTATAGTTTATTTTAGTTTAGTGATACAGTATGGAAACAAGTTCTTCGGCCGACCGAGTCCTCACCAATCAGTCATCCCCGCACACAAACACTATCCTACACATCAGGGACAATTTACAATTTTACTGAAGCCAATTAGCCTACAAACCTGTATGTCTTTGGAGTGTTGGAGGAAACGGGGAGAACTACAGGTCCTAACGACAGGTGCGGTCTGTACGGACTTTGTACATTCTGCCCATGACCTGCGTGGGTTTTTGCTGGGAGCTCCGGTTTTCCCTTCAAACTCCAAAGGTGTTTCAGATTTGTAGATTAATTGGCTTGTTAAAATTGTAAATTGTCCCTAGTGTGCGGAGGATAGTGTTAGTGTGCGGGGATCGCTGGTCGACCCGGACTCAGCGGACCGAAGGGCCCGTTTCCGCGCTGTAGATCTCTGAACTGTCTCTAAACTATAATGATGCTTGAACTCACTAATGTGGTAGAGATGTACAGTGTATGCGTACTTTACTGTGGAACATGATGCTGTGGCTGGTCTATTGTACACAGTCTGTGAATGACCCGCATTACAAACTGCAGAGATACCTTCTTAGTGCCAACAGACTATTCCACCGTTAATCTCAGCTACTTGAAGGGGACAATTGCAGTCACTTCAGCAAACAGCCAGCATCGTCTTCGAGATGGCTTTGAGGGGAAGCTGATCACAGGTGCAGTATTTTGTAGACTTGTCTGCAGCATATGACACATGTAAAACCATCGCACCATGAAAGCCAAACTGCAACAAACAGTATAGGACTCACATCCTGTCCAGTTCATCATGACAATGATGGAGAACCGCCACTTCTTTGTATGCCTGAATGGTCAGAACAGTTCTTTAGAGACGCTAAAAGGGCAGTGTCCTTGCCCCAACGTTGTTCAATAGATACACCAATGACCAACCCATCACCCCGAAAACAAGGTAGTTTCTGTATGCCGATGACTTATGCATCGCAATGCAATCCTCAGACTCCAGCCAGATTGAGACCCTACTAGAGGCTGCTCTGCAGAATATGAACAACATACTACCAACAGAACTCCCTGCGCCCAAACCCAACAAAATCGCAAAGCGCAGCTTTCTACCTCCGGAAACCGGGATGCAAAACGTCAACTGCAGGTGCGATAGAATGACGTCCTGCAATGATGAACGCTGAAGAGCCCCAAAGTAAACTAGGTGTGGTCCTCGTTCGCACGTTATCATATCGCCAACATGTTGAGAAAACCAAGGCAAAGGTCAACACCCGGAACAATGCCATCGAAAAATTTGGCAACAGCTTCATTTGGAAGTGACCCAACTACAACTCCGCACTGCAGCCCTGGCACTCTGTTTCTCAGGGCAGAATATGCAATCCCCGTCTGGAGCCGCTCTAAACATACACACAAGGTGGACTCTTGCATTGAACACTGCCTGCAGTCAACCACAGGATGCCTGAAGCCGATAAAGGTGAACACCTATACGAGCTGGCAGATCGATGAACCGTCGTGAAGACATGATCGGGTGGCTGCAGTAGAACACTTCAATGTGGACACAGACCCCCACCACCCCTTGCACAATCACCAACATGCCAAGAAACAGCTTAATTGTGGGCGTCAGCCGTGCGGTCCTGCTGGGGATGCCCGGCTTCTACAGGGACTTGTTGAGAGTCTGGAACCTGGTTGCTGTCGACCGGGCTCCCCCCCCCTCCACCGGCGAAGGGAGTCAAGACGCCAGGCAGTGAAGGGCTTTACTCGAGCCAGATGCCTGCCCCTTTTCTGGGGTTACGTCCGTGCCCGGGTGGGGTTAGAAAGGGAATACGCCCTGTCCACGGGCTCCCTGGGGGAGTTCCGGGACCGCTGGGCTCAATAAGGATTGTAACACAGTTGTATAGTAGTTTATTATGGATATATGTTTGTATTGTAGTATGGTGGTGGGTTCTGGCTTGTTTTATTGTAGTGGAAATAATTATTTGTTATGATAATTGAATAAATTTTTTGATTTAAAAAAAAAAACTGCTTCATGGAACCGTACCAGGCACCAAACCAAACAACAGGTGCACCAGGTCACCACCTGACTTATACTACCTGGAAAGCTCTAAAACCACCTCCGCACTGGAGAGGGACGTTTGCGGACTCAACCTGAAGAAGTGGGGCCTCGCGAACTCTGACAAGTGCAACTGTGGAGAGGTACAGACAATGGCCCAACTTCTGACTTGCGGCGGAAGGCATGCACAGCGGACGATCTCCGCAGAGGAACAGAATGTGGCACTGGCTGTGGCAAAAGCGATGGCAGAACGTCCATCTGACAGATGAGCGAACGAAGCAAACAGCCCAGCGTGAATTGCCTTGGCTTCTCAAGTTTTTTCCCACAGATGATCTTCGATGTGATTTTGCAAACGTTTGAAGACAAGTGGCAATAGGTAACTTAAATGTTCTCGAAGTTAAACCAATTTGCGCGTACATTCTTTTATGTGCAAATCTCACATGAAAGAGCCATTTTATGCATGTGTTAGATCACGCCAGTAAACTCTCTAATGTCTGTCAGGAAATTAATGTGGGTGCTATCGAGTGGGATTGATGTCAACATGTCAGTATATGCCCAGTGTGCAACACACACTTATTGCTGCCATCGGATATGCACTGCGGCCATTTCTTCACTGTATGGAAAGGGAACTGCAAAATGATGGTAGATACCGAAGATAGACACAAACACAGAAAAAGGATGGGTGATGTTAGGGCCCTGACCCAAAACGACACCCCTCCTTTTTCTCCAGAAATGCCTGCTTGGCCTGCTGAGTTACTTCAGCCCTTGGTGGCCCGACCATTTCTATGCTAACTGATGAAATTAGCCGAAGGGCATGTTTCCTGTACTGTAACTGTTCTACTGTAACTGTTCTATTCTACGGTTTATGATTAATGGTTCAATTTTGATGTTAAAATGTTCACTCTCTTTTCTGGAACCGTGAACACCCACTATTTCTTATACCTCCTGCATTTCCACCCTGATCCACACCACTGGCCAGTGCATACCATCGAACAGATGGGATGTACAAAATAATGAGGGGAACGGATAGGTGAATGCACAGTCTTTCACCCAGAGTAGGGGAATCAAGAACCAGCGGACATAGGTTCAAAGTGAGAGGAGAAAGATTTAATAGAACCTGAGGACAACCTTTTTACACAAAGGTAGTGGGTGTATGAAACAACTGCCAGCTAAGGTAAGTTCAGGCGGTATGAGTCATACAGCGTGGAAACAGAACAAGGGGTCACAGCTTAAGGATAAGGGGGAATTCCTTTAGGACCGAGATGAGGAAAACATTTTTTTCACACAGAGTCCTGGAATTCTCTGCCACAGAAGGTAGTTGAGACCAATTCATTGGCTATATTTAAGATGAGTAAGATGTGGCCCTTGCGGCTAAAGGGATCAGGGGTATGGAGAGAAGGCAGGTACAGGATACTGAGATTGGATGATCACCATGATCATATTGAATGGCGGTGCAGGCTCGAAGGGCCGAATGGCCTACTCCTGCACCTAATTTCTATGTTTCTATGAAACAGGCCCTTCGGCCTAACTTGCCCACGCCGACCAACATGCCCCGTCTGCACTAGTCCCACCAGCCTGCGTTTGACCCATATCCCTCTAAACCTGTCCTATCCGTGTACCTTTTTAAATGTATCTTAAGCAATGCGATAGTGTCTGCCTCAACTACCTCCTCTGACAGTTTGTTCCATACACCCACCATCAACATTCAAAAGACATTTGAACAGGTACGTGGATAGGAATAGTTTAGAGGGATATGGGCCAAATGTGGGCATGTAGCATAGATGGGTCATCTCGGTCAGCATGGGCATGTTGGGCAGAATGGCTTGTTTCTGTGCCATATGGCTATGACTATGCTTCAGGGATTGGCATGAATCATTTGAAATGCATGTGCAGAACACCTAAAGCTAAATGAATGAAAAAGGAACAATTGCGCAGTTGACATTTGTTATCAAAATGGAGTTTTTTTATCATGACAAGGGCGGTAGATGTGGTTAATGTTTGAACAAAAATTGTCCAGTTTATGATGAAAGGATCTGCTTTTGCCAATTGCAAATTTGTAAATCCACCACTAGGGTGACGCTAAATATCAACCATCTAAACATTGTTTAGTTTAGTTTTAGTATAGTTTAGTTTATTGTCATGTGTACCAATGTACATTTTAAAAACGTTTTTTGTTGCATGCTAACCAGTCAGCGGAAAGACTATTTCAAACTCCGGCAACTGAGCCATCCTATAAGCAACTAGAGAGGTGTCCTGAGCTACCATCTACCTCATTGGAGACCCTCAGACTACCTTTAATTGGACTTTACTGGACTTTATCTTGCACTAAACGTTATTCCCTTTATCATGTAGCTGTAACACACTGTGGATGGCTCGATTGTAATCGTGTATTAGAAACATAGAAACATAGAAAATAGGTGCAGGAGTAGGCCATTCGGCCCTTTGAGCCTACACCACCATTCAATATGATCATGGCCGATCATCCAACTCAGTATCCTGTACCTGCCTTCTCTCCATACCCCCTGAGCCCGTCTAGGCACAAGGCCACAATCTAACTCCCTCTTAAATAATAGTCAAAAACTGGCCTCAACTACCAATTCTGTGGCAGAGAATTCCAGAGACTCACTACTCTCTGTGTGAAAAATGTTTTTTCTCATTTTGGTCCTAAAAAGAATTTCCCCCTTACCTTATCCTTAAACTGTGACCCCTTGTTTTGGACTTCCCCAACATCGGGAACAATCTTCCTGCATCTACCCTGTCCAACCCCTTATGAATTTTGGAAGTTTCTATAAGACCCCCCCTCAATCTTTCTAAATTCTAGCGAGTACAAGCCGAGTCTATCCAGTCTTTCTGCATATGAAAGTCCTGACATCTCAGGAATCAGTCTGGTTAACCTTCTCTGTACTCCCTCTATGGCAAGAATGTCTTTTTCCTCAGATTTGGTGACCAAAACTGTACGCAGTACTCCAAGTGTGGTCTCACCAATACCCTGTGCAACTGTAGTAGAACTTCCTGCTCCTATACTCAAATCCTTTTGCTATGAATGCTAACATACCATTTGTTTTTCTTCACTGCCTGCTGCACCTGCATGCCTACTTTCAATGACTGGTTACCATGACACCCAGGTCTCGTTGCATCTCCCCTTTTCCTAATCTGGGCCACCATTGTCTTTCAACACACGACAAAAGCTTCACTGTACCTCAGTAACACGTGACAATAAACTAAACTTCAAACTTACTGAGGGGAGGCTAGCTTTTAGCTTTTTCGCTTCCTCACTGCTGATGTAACACAAACCATAAAAATAGTACGTCGGCTCAAACTCTAGATATTTGCAATAGATTCCACTGAACTAGTTTATTAAGAATAAGTAGGAGACTAAAACACACATTTACCCTGAAGCAGCGAACTATTTTCGACATAGGGTTTCGGGGGTTGGGTGAATGCTTTTGGGTTTTCGTTGTGTGAGTCGCTGCTTTTTTTACAGAGCTAGAGCACGTCTTGCAAATTAATGAACCTGGGCGCAATCCTGACCACGGTGCTGGCTATGTGGAGATTTTCCACATGCATGTTCCCCGTGACCTGCGGAGGGAGTGTTGTCTGGTTCTCCTTGCACACAGTCCAAAGACGTGCAGGTTTGTAAGGCTGAATTGCTGCGTAAAGCTGTAAATTGTCCTAGAGTGTAATTGTCCGCGGATAGCATTGCTGGTATGGGGATCACCGGTCGGCTCGGCGCGGTAAACATGGTGGGTCGAAGCGCCAGTTTTCTCGCGCTGTATCTCTAAACTAAACTAATCACAAAGGATAAAACTTATGTTTTGGTCATGATCACATCATTATTTGTAGGATAAGATCAGAAGACATAGGAGCAAAATTGTACATTTCCATTTCCAATTGAAGGAGCTATCCACACTCTATCTCTAAACTAAAATGAACTGAACAAAGGGAGGTATATGGATCATGTTCAGATAAGCGTAACAGATTAGTTAAAGTTGGAATCGTCTACCAGCACAGACATCATGGCCAGAAGGCCAGTTCGTGCACTGTACTGTTCATAAGCGTCACAGACTCCTACAGTGTGGAAACAAACCCTCCAGCCCAACTTGCCCACGCCAACCAACATGTCCCAGCTTCACCAGTACCACTGCCCTCTCTGGCTCATATCCCTCCAAACCTGTCCTATCCATGTACCTGTCTAAATGTTGCAATAAGTCCCTACCTCAACAACCTCCTCTGGTGGCTCGATCCATACACCCTATCCTTTGAAATTGAAAAGTTACCCTTCAGATTCCTATAAAATCTTTCCCCCCCATCCCCCCCCCCTTCACCTTAAACCTTTGTCCTCTTGGGTATCAATTCCCCTAGTCTGGGCAAGAGACTCAACCCGATCTATTCCTCTCATGATTTTATACACCTCTATAAGATCACCACTCATCCTCCTGCGCTCCTAGAAATACGGGTCCCAGTTTTGTTAGAAACAGAGTTTTTGATATTGATATTAGAAATGCGAGTTCTACTCACTGTTTGGATAGATGGTCACAAGATTGTGTCTATTAGACTTACAGTGGAGATGCCTGTTTGTAAAGTAACGAGATAAGATTGAACAATGACAACACCCTAAGTGTATTGCTTGGTGCTAGAGGACACAATGAGATCTGTAATGGGAAATAATGCAGCCAGTATATTAGACTGTCTGGGTCGATTATAAATTTATATAGCTACGCACAGCAGTGCAGCTGTGGAGTTGGCTGCCTTACAGCACTAGAGACCAGGTTCGATCCTGACATACGGGTGTTGTCTGTACGGAGTTTGCACGTTTCTCCACGTGACCTACGTGGATTTTTTCCGGGTGCTCCGGTTTCTTCCACACTCCAAAGAACGTGCAGGTTTGGTAGGTCAATTGGCTTCGGTAAAGATTGTAAATTGTGTAGGATAGTGCACTGGTGTGCAGGGATCGACGTCGGCGTGAAACATCGTGGACCAAAGGGCCTGTTTCTGTGCTGTATCTCTAAACTAAACTAAACTAAAGCCTGACTTTAGTCACTAGTCAGGATTTCTTAAAGTAATTCACAGCCAGTCACTGTGGTAAAGAAGTGAACATGGCAGCAACTGTGTGCGCACAGGATGATCCCAAGGCCCCGTATCTGAGAAGGGGCCTTGTTGGTGTTGGAGAGGGTCCAGAGAATGATCCCTGGGATGATTGGGTTAACCTAGGATAGGTTTGAAGGCACTGGGACTGCGCTTGCTTGAGTTTAGAAGGATGAGGGGCGACCTCATTAAACTTATCGAATAGTGAAAGGCCTTGTGCTTCTGGAGGCCCCTGCAGCAACATGGAGTTTTATTAGATCGGGAGCCGCTCCAAGAGGCCGAGCTGGAGGAACGGACATGGCCTGTAGCTGTACAGAGTGGTGGAGCAGCTGTGGTGGACACCGACATCCGCAACTCCGACCCAGTACCCGCCGCCATGAGAGCGGGCCTTTATGGCCAAGTTAAGGCTCTAACCAGACTTGAAGGGTACAAGATGGCAATGAAATCGTGGCGGCTCTTGTGTACTGACTTTGTGTGGTATACGATCTTTAACTTTAACTCCTCCTCTCAATACCACACTGACATTTCTGTCCTGGGCCTCCTCCACTGTCAAGTGAGGTCAAACGCAAATTGGCGGAACAGCACCTCATATTTCACTTGGGCAGCTTACAATCCAGCAGTATGAATATTGATTTCTCTAACTTCAAACAACCTTTTTTTCTTCTATGGATGTACGGAAACTTAATTATTTATTTTATGTAAAGCACTTTGGTTTCAACGCGAGTTGATTTAAACGTGCTATATAAATTATCCTTCCCCCACCCTAGTCATCGTACAAGTATCAATATCGTCCTGTTGAGTTTCACTGCCTGTATCACTCGGTATCACCTACCCCATAGTCAACAATGGACCATTGTGGGCTCCACCTTCCATTGATCATCGTTGCTTTTTGTATATATTTCATTCATTTGATCTGTGTACCTTCTATATCTCTTGTTTCCCTTTCCCCGGACTCTCAGTCTGAGTGTCTCGAAACCCCCCCCCCCCCCCCCGAAACATCGCCTATTTTTCTTTTCTCCTGGGAATGCTGCCTGACCGCTGAGTTACTCCAGCATTTTGCGTCTTACCTACTATCTTACACTCTAGTACTTAACATGAGTGTGCCTAACGAAAAGCAGAATTGTCATTAAACTATATGTAAAAAAATAATAATTTCACTGTATTCACATAACAATGAAGCACCATTGAACCATTGATATCTTTGGAATCTTCGAGAATGGAGGTGGAGCAGTCAGCCGTTCGATCCTTGGAGCTATTCAATTAATTCATGCATGTTCTCTACTTCCATCTACCTGTCTTACTTCATTACCCACACCAAATAAAAATCGATCAACCTTTCAAAGTGTAGTCATGGGTTGACAATGTAGGAAGTATTGAACTAGACACTGCTCAGAAATACTATTCCTACCAATGATCCCATTTCCAGAAATTGTAAGTAAAATGCCCAGGTTTAAGACTTAAGTGCACCAAAGATACTTTGATACAAAAGAAAAAAAGTACATAGACAGTACGGAGCAAGGTGACATTTTGGGTTTTAATTGATTTAAGTTTAAGTTAGTTAGCTGAGCTTAGAGATTCAGCGCGGAAACAGGCCTTTAGCCCACCGAATCCATGCCAACCAGCAATCCCCGCACATTAACACTAATCCTACACACACAAGGAACAATTTATTATTTGTACCACGCCAATTAACCCACAAACCTGTGCATCTTGGAATGTGGGGAAAACCCACGTAGGTCACGGAGAGAACATACAACCTCCGCACAGATGGTACCCGTAGACAGGATTTAAACCCAGGTATCTGGTGCTGTAAGGCAACAGCTCTACCATTATGCCACCGTGCTGCCATTCTTAAGTGCACCAATGATACGTGACACACCGACACACAACACACACACCGACACACACACAACACACACCACACACACACCACACACACACACACACACACACACACACACACACACACACACACACACACACACACCACACACACACACACACACACGCGCGCGCACACACACACACAACACACACACTCAATTTGGGTTTAGTTTAGTTTTGTTTAGAGATACGGACAAAGAAAAACAGGCCCTGCGGTCCACCGAGTCAATGCCCGACCACGATCACCTGACAGTTCTATTCTATACACTTGCGACAATTTATAGAAGCTAATTAATGTACAAACCTGCTCTTCACACCTTTCAGAGGAGGATGTGGGAGGAAACCGGAAGCACCCGGAGAAAACCCACGTGGTCACAGGGAGAACGTACAACTCCCTACGGACTGCACCCCTAGTCAGGATTGAACCTGGGTCTTTGTTCTGCAAGGCAGCTAATCCACCGCTGCTCCACCATGCCGCCTTCTTCAGACTCCATTTCCTCTGTTTCAATCTGCTGCGTCTGTGCATCAGTGGGTGAGTGTGGCGATTCGGGTATTAACATCGCTGATGACTTGTCCTGGCCCAGCACGTAGCTATAGCCACAAAGTGCGCCAATTCCTGTACTTCACCTATATTCCGTATCAATAAAAATCAGGCAACACCAAAGCAAGCCCTTCGGCCCATCAATGATATTTAATTGTCACATGTACCTGGTACAGCGAAATTCTTCGTTTTTCATGGTCATAGGTTATAGGAGCAGAATTAGGCCATTCAGCCCATCAAGTCTACTCCACCATTCAATCATGCCTGATCTATCTTTCCCTCTCAACTCCATTCTCTTGCCTTCCCCACATAACCCCTGACACCACCCTTACTAATGAGGAATCTGTCAATTTCCGTCTTAGAAATATCCTTTGACAGCCTCCGCAGCCTTCTGTGGCAATAAATTCCACAGGTTCACTGCCCCCTGACTAAAGGAATTCCTCGTGATTTTGCATACAATACACAAAGTACACAAAGAGTGGCCACGTTTCTGGTGCCGACAAAGATACAGAAGTACTCATTAGAGTCGTGTCTGTCCCTCTGTTGTTCTTGCCCCATCCCCACCCCCCCCCCCCTCCCTCCCCCTCGTTCCCTCTTTGTTCTCTGCAGTGCGGCCTGATTGCCCCTCCTCAACCATCGTCCTTGGTAACATTTGCACCAATTTGCACTACCATAGAAAAGTACTACATAGCAACAGGTGAAGGGGGAACGATTTAATAGCAATCCGAGGGGTAACATTTTTACACAAAGGGTGGTGGGTGTATGGAACAAGC
This sequence comes from Okamejei kenojei, assembly GCA_035221665.1. NCBI lineage: Eukaryota > Metazoa > Chordata > Chondrichthyes > Rajiformes > Rajidae > Okamejei > Okamejei kenojei. The sequence goes on from CM069134.1 coordinate 33,056,273, forward strand.
TGCTGGAGGAGGTAGTTGAGGCAGGGACTATCGCAACTCTACTGCTGCCCAACTGTGCCCCTACTGTGCCACTGCGCCTCTCAACCCCATTTTCACCTTTGACAATTATTATTATTATTATTTTTTTATATTTTTATTAGAAGTAATCCATTATAACAACGGTATAACAACTTTTCAAATACACAACCAACTTATTTCAATAAGTATACGGATGTTACCAATAATTCTTATAAACTTCTATTTTTTAGAAAGTAGAAAAAGAAAAGAATAGATTTTAATCAATAAGAATAGTGATTAAATAATAATTTTGATTATACAGAGAGAGAAAGAGAAGAGAAAAAAAAGAAAAAAAGATTATAGTATACATCTTAATAGTGAATAACACAATTTCAAATAACGATATCAATAGAGACATGCATACAAATCCAAAAAAAAGAATTATTTTCATCTAATCCTGCCGGGTACCCATTGAGTTGTGATACCCCTTCAAATATTCTGTATGGACAATTATTTCTGCAATGAGATTTTCTATAACACGAAGTTTCATAGGAATAAGACTGTCGTGTTATAGCAGCACAATCTGTATCACGTGCTGAATGATTCCCAGATGGGTGAAGACCTCTGTTAATCATTTTGCTCTGTCTTTCAGAAATCATGAAAACTGCTCTCCCTAACATAGACCGAGACATACCATCATGTCAATTTAAATTTACATCTCCCTGCATATGATCTACATCCCTCCATGCTCTGCCTGTTTGTGTGCCTGTTTTAGATGCCTCTTAATTGTTGCTATTGTACCTGATTCCACCACCACCCCTGGCAGCAAGTTCCAGGCACCCATCACTCTCCATGCAAAAGCCTTCCTCTGCATATATCCTTTCATGTTCCCCTCTCCCCTTCAACTAAAGAAAATAAATGAGTGGTGCAAAATGTGGAGCAGGAGAACTTGTCCACCTTGACAGAGTGGATGTGGAGAGGATGTTTCCACCAGTGGGAGAGTCTAGGACCAGACGGCACAGCATCAAAATAAAAGGATGTACCCATAGGAAGGAGATGAGGAGGAATTTCTTTAGCCAGAGGGTGGTGAATCTGTGGAATTCACTACCACAGATGGTGATGGAGACCAAGTCTTTGGGTAGTTTAAAAGTGGAGAATAACAGATTCTCACAACACACTTGTCACACGGAGAACAAGGAACTGCAGATGCTGGAAAATCGAAGGTAGACAAAAACGTTGGAGAATCTCAGCGGGTGCGGCAGCATCTATGGAGCGGAGGAAATAGGCAACGTTTCGAGCCAAAACCTTTCAAATTAACAGATTCTTGATTAGTAAGGGTGTCAGGATTATGGGGAGAAGGCAGGAGAATGGGGTTGAGAGGGAAAGATAGATCAGCCATGATTGAATAGCAGAGCAGACTGGATGGGTCGATTGGCCTAATTCTGCTACTATAATATGAACTTTTGAACATCTTTTGCATTGACATGTTGGGCTGAATGGACGGTGCCTGTACCATTTGAATCTATGACTATATGTAGTGGAATTTAGTTGAGTCTGTGGAAGGATCCTGACCCAAAACACCACCTATCCCCATTCTCCACTAATGCTGCCTGACCAGCAGTGTCACTCTAGCACTTTGTGTCTTATTCTGTAAAGCAGCATCTACATTTCCACGTCTAATGATCTTATGTCTGGCAGATTGGGATAGGCATGTCTTCCACTTTCAGAGAGAGAAAAATATAAAATAAAGGGTTTAAAAACAACTAATTGAACCCCCTTTGTCTTGGCTGTTGTACTACGAATATCCACAAGGGGGAGGTACAGCATCACTGAACACAACTCAATGCAGCTGGTCCAGAAAAAAAGGATCAATAATGTTGTACACACAAGGAACTGCAGAAAAAGACCAAAGTGCTGGAGTAACTCAGCAGGTCAGGCAGCATCACTGGAGAACATGGAGAGGTGACGTTTCCGGTCGGGACCCTTCTTCAGACTGATGATAGGTCCCGACCCAAAAATCAACTATCCACGTTCTCCAGAGATGCTGCCTGACCAGTTGAGTTTAACTTTTAGAGATACAGCGTGGTAAGCAGGCCCTTCAGCCCCCCTTGTCCACGTTCAGCACATTCAAGCCAATACACCAGTTCTATCCTACACAATAGGGACAATTTACCGAAGCCAATTAACCTACAAAACCTACTTGTCCTTGGAATGTTGGAGGAAACTGGAGGACTCGGAGAAAGCCCACGCAATCACAGGGAGGGTGTTCAAACTCTGTATAGACAGCACGCTTAATCAGGATCAAACCTATCTCTGGTGCTGTAAGGCAGCAACTCTACCAGTGTCACTGTGCACTTAGTGCCTTTTTTTCAATTCTATAGTTGCTGCTCCCAGCAAACTCCTAACATATAATGAAGACAAGAGGAAAAGTCAAGTCCTGAGGAAAGTTTACTGTGGGTTTTACAGAGCCCTATGTTTACATTTCCATTGTGTTGCTGCAAATAACACAACGGAACATTGTTCCACTTCAGGACATATGACAATAAAACACTCCGGACTCTTGACTTTCACATTTCAGTTCTAGTCATCCCATTACAGGAAAATGGTGGAGGCTTTGGAGAGGGAGCAGAAGAGTTTTAACCAGAATGTCCGCTAGGGCCTACTGGATCTCTCGGTCGCTAAACCACTTTAACTGCCATTCCCATTCCCGTGCTGACCTTTCCGTGCTGGGCCTCGTCCATTGCCAAAGTGAAGCCACATGCAAACTGGAGGAACAGCATCTCAAATTCCGCTTGGGTAGGCTACAAACCAGCATGATCATCGAATTCTCCAATTCCAGAAATTATATGGAGTGGAAGCAAAGTGGGAATAAATAGAACTAGTGTGAAGGGGTGGTTGGTGTGGACTTGGTGGGTCAAGGGCCTGTTTCAATGTTGTATTTTCCAATCAATTCCAAACAATCAAAGAAGATTGAAAAACAAGTAACGGCGCAAAAAACATAATTAGGGAAAAAAAAAAGTTGAAGTCGGTGCATTCAGGGGATGGGGAACTCTGAGACCAGAGCAGGAAATAAGACCGTATAAGTGATAAATTGATGGGTTGACAGGATGATGGAGATAGAGTGATAGACGTAGAGAGATAGATTGACAGTGAGAGAGTGACAGTGGCTGGATCACAGAGTAATAGTGATTGATAGATTGATGGTCATAGAGTCATGCAGCGATTGACTGATAGAGGGATAGTGATAGTCACAGAGTGACAGAGCGCTTTAGACTTTAGAGATACAGCGCAGAAACAGGCCCTTTGGCCCACCGCACGATCATCCTGTACACTAGCGTTATCCTACACACTAGGGACAATTTACAATTTACAGAAGCCAATTAACCTTCAAACCTGCACGTCTTTGGAGTGTGGGAGGAAACCGGCGTGTCCAGAGAAAACCCAGGGGGGGGGGGGGGGGCGCAGTCCGGGGAGAACGTACAAATTCCGAACAGACAACACCTGTAGTCAGGATCGAACCCGAGGTCTGGCGCTATGAGGCAGCAGTCTAACTCTGTGCCACTGCGCCGGTCAATAGAGCGATAGTGAAAGACCAATAGAGTGATGGTGATAGAGTGAGAGAGATAGTGATGGTGATAGTGATAAAACATGAAAGAGTGATAATCATGGATGATATGATTCCAAAAAAACATAGATGGGGTAGATGCAAAGTCTTTTGCCCAGTGTAGGGGGATCGAGAACCAGAGACAAGCTTAAGGTGAGGGGCGAAAGATTTCATCGGAACCTGAGGAGTAACTATTTCACGCAAAGGGTGGTACGAACTATCAGGAGACTATGGCAACATTTGAGAAACATTTAGACAGGCACATAGGATAGGACAGGTTTAGAAGGACATGGGCCTTGGAGGACATGCAGGCAGGCAGGGCTAGTTTAATTGGAAAGGGGTGGTTGGTGTGGACAATTGGGAAATGTGGCAAGTTGGGCCCAAAGGACCTGTTTCCACTCTGTAAAAACTCTATAATTTTACTTCGGAGTCAGGTGAGTGATTCTGTGAAGAACCCCGCCTAGGCCGCATGCGCGTCAGTACGTCAGCCGCACTGGTGCAAGCACCAGACTGGCAGGACAGAGCTCCTGCCAGCGGTTAAGTTAAACCTAGAGGTAAGTTTGGTTTTTACTTACCAGGTTTTTTCAGGCAGGAGCCTCTTTTCATAAAGGTTTTCCTGCCAGTTTCGCAGCCCGACGAGTGTGCCGGTTATGGACTGAGGGGGGAAACCAGTCCGACCGCGGAAGGGATAACCGGCAAAATAGATCGGGTTGCGAGAAAGAGCCGCTAACAAGGCAGTCAGCAGCTCCAGCCTGTGGGGGATGCCGTTATAAAACGGCAAGAAATTTAGTTGGTGGGGGGGGGGGGGGACCCCCCCCCCCCATTTTCCTGAGACGCCGAGATTTCGATCTGCGGCATGAAATCACAAAGCTTTGAAGTCTTCACGGAATCACTCAGTGATCCGAAGTAAAATAATAAGATGAAATGAGAACCTACCAATTTGAAGTTTGATCTTGATTTTATGAGGAGTTACGTTGGTGATTACTTGTCAGCCACGCCCAATCTCTCTCATATAGCTCATGGTAGTTCTCGAGGTCAGCATCTTACTATGTCACTGGTGATTGTTATTTGTGATTTATACCACTGCTTTGAAAATTGACGCGCAGCAGCCTAGACGGGGTTCTTCCACGGAATCACCAACGTAACTCCTCATTAAAATCAAGAGCAAACTTCAAAATCTAACTGGTAAGTCCTCGTTTAATCTTACTAATATCATAGAATGATAGAGAAAAATAGGCCAAGAGTGGTAGAGGCTTAGAGCCTAGATTGATGGAGTCATACAGCACAGAAAAGGCTTTTGGCGCCTCTGCACCGGTGCCACTGCACCTATCTATATTCATCTCTCTGACTCACATTGTCTGTATGCTATGGAGGTTTATGCGCTATTTCCAGGTGCTTCTTAAACATTGTGAGTCTCTGCCCACCAGCGCTGCCTCAAGCAGTGTGAGTCCCAGACTCTAACACCCTTCTGCGTGGAAGGTTTGTCCCTCAGGTCCCCTCTAACCCTCTCCCTCTCACCATAGATTTGGCCTCTTGTCTCAGCCACAACAACCATGGGAATGAAGTGGGGGCTGAGATTAACTCCGAGGGAGAAGGGACAACTGCATCATGTTGAGGGGGCAACACCGTGGGCTGGTGGTCCTGTTCCTGTGCCGCACTCTTCTATGTTCCTATGTTCTATGTTCTATGCTCAATGTTCTATATTCTGCGTTCTAAGTTCTTGCAGCAGAAATAGGCCATTCGGCCCATCGACTCCTCCACCATTCAATCATGGCTGACCTATCTTTCCCTCTCAACCCCATTCTCCTGCCTTCTCCCCATTACCTTTGATGCCCTTACTAATCAAGAATCTGTCAATCTCCACTTTTAAAATACCCAGTGACTTGGCCTCCACAGCTACCTGTGGCAATGAATTCCACAGATTCATCACCCTAGGGCTAAATTCCTCCTCATTTCAATTTTAAAGGTATTACTCAAATGTTATTCTGTGGCTATGGCCTCTGGTCCTAGACTCTATCGCTAGCTCTATCTATAAAGTCTAAAGTCCAAAGTAAAGTGTATACTTAATAGTAGGGAGAAGCATTTAGTTCCAAAAAAGGGAATTTGTTGGGCTTTATAAACCAGGGCTCGAAGATCTCCTCAGAGAAAATAGAAATCCCACTGAAAAACTGCAGCGACATAATGAAAATAGAAAATTGATTTAAGGTGTAATTGGATAAAGCTTTTCAAATGAAACTCTAACTGGAGTGTGTAGAGCAGGAGCTGTCTGGAGCCAGGCAATGGAGGAGAGAAACCGGGGTCACTCATACATCACGGAGATTGGGAAGTCAGATATTAGTACTGCTGTCAAAGGTGCAATGCAGCAGAGTACAGCATTGATTCACCTGGGCTCGTTAATGTGCGTGTAGGCAGCTAAATAATTCACAGGTCATCATAATATGAGCCTGAAAGACGACTAACTTGTTTATTAATGCAATCTGTCAAATTCAGGGAAAACTGTGTCCTAGTAAGTTGGCAATGTGTCCTTAAGCTTTTCACTGCACCTCGGTACACGGTGACAATAAACAAACAAAGCTAAAAATTAAACCGATTCACCAATGTGATTTACCCCAGCGTGCTTTCCATTCACAATAAAAATGTCAAGGGTCATGAGAGAAAAAGTATTTGATTGCCATAGTCATTCACGGCCCAACATGCCCATGCCGACCAACGAGCTGCCCGACGGGGGCTCGTCGGTTGGTGGGACAGGAAGGGAGCTGAAGGTGTCAGAGGTGAGGAGCAAGCCGGTTTTGCGTCGCGGCCGGCGGTTGGAGGGTGATGCCTCCAGCACCTTCAAGGTCATCTGCAGGAGGCACCCTCGGGACCTAAAAGATGCCGGACGAGCGGAGGAGAAGAAGGACGTCTGTTTGCGGGAACTGCTCCAGTAGACCGTGCGCGCAGCTGAACAGATATTGGACTTTGAAATCATGGCGGCAAAAACTGGGCGGCGCCCTAGACATGTGTAGTATATGCAAAAAGAATTTCACCTGTGCAGCTGCACACATGACAATATAAAGCACCTTTGACTATGCTCCATTTACACAATTCCCACCTGCCCACATTTGGACCTAAACCTATCCTATCCTTATACCTGTACAAATTTCAAGGTTGTGATAGCGCCTACCTTAATTACCTCCTCTGGCAGCTCGTTTCATATATCCACCACACTTTGTACAAAAAAACATCGCCCCTCGGGTTCCAATTAAACCTTCCCCCCCCCCCCCCCCACACACCTTAAACCTATATCGATTGGTTCTGGATTCCCCTCTTCTGGCTAAAAGGTTGTGCATTTACCCCACCTATTCCCAATTTGAAAAGGCAGGAAAATAGATTTGAGAGGGAAAGATAGATCTGCCTTGTGGCAGAGTAGACTTGATAGCCTGATTCTGCTCCTGTGACATAAACATGAAATAACATTTACCCAATCTATTCCATACTAACTGTCGTATGTTGGCAAGAAGACAGATCTTGGAAAGGTGGAGCCCACAATGGTCCATTGTTGGCTGTGGGAAAGGTAATGTAAATACACTGCAGGCATCTTTGATTTATGCATTTTTGACAATACACTTGTGCCTTTAAACCAAAACTTGATTCACACGCTCATATGTTGAGAATGATGTGCTTAAATTTACTACTGCATGGGCATATATCTGTGAAGAAAGGAACTGCAGATGCTGGTTGACATCAGAGATAGATACAAAATACTGAAGTAACTCAGCGGGATAGGCAGCATCTCTGGGGAGATGGAATGAGTGATGTTTTGGGTCGATACCGAGTGAAGCATCACCCATTCCTTCTCTCCAGAGATACTGCCTGGCCCATTGAGTTTCTCCAGCATTGTGTGTCTACCGTACATGTATATATGTTTAAATGACACATATTTGAATAATGCGCCACTTTTCAAAGCATCCGTGTCTTGCCTGTAACGGGGACTCCAAATGTTTTACAATTGAAAGCTTAGTTGGGCTATTTTGCAGGCATGGTTGTCAGTGAGTGCAGAGCTGAATATTCCTTCACTGGGAGGCTCAATGTCACGCAAGGACCTCCACTTGTGTACTGGGACTTTTTGGCTTATTTGACTGAATGTTGAAACTAGCGCGATTTCCGGGACTAGATGTGGTAGAAAGGAAAGCAAAATGAGCAATTAAGAACAACTTGTGGAAAATCGGTCATTGTCCCAGTTAGCTTGCACCTCCTCTTTGTCATTGTGTGGGTTTGCTCCAGGTGCTCCAGTTTCCCCCACATGCCATAGACGTTCAGGCTGACCTTGGTAAATTGGCCCTGGTGTGTGAAATAGTGGGAGAATCTGGGAGAAGTTAATGAGGATGTGGGGAGAATTCAACTGGATTAGATTAGTGCAGGATTAGTGTCAATGGGTAGTTAATAGCAGCATGGACTTGGGCTGAAGGACCTGTTTCCATGCTGTATTTCTCTATGACCCTACTAAATTCATGCAAGATCTCACCAACAACCTAACAGGGAAAAAAAGACACAAAGTGATGGAGTAACTCAGCGGGTCAGTCAGCATCTCTGGAGAACATGGATGGGTGATGTTTCGGTTTTTGGGATGGGACCTTTCCTCGGCCAAGGCACAGAAATCGCTATCAAAAACATTGGGGGGACCGGGGGGGACACAATTTCCATGCGCACACACACACGCACGAGGCTTCGGAGGCTTCAGCCGTGGGCCCTGTGGACGGTAATTACAGGAACGACGACCCAGGCTTACAGCCAGCGAGGAGAAGCAGCGCTAAATCCAGCTCAACTCTGCTGTCTCGCCGGTTAACCTACAGCCCTGCCTGGATTGACGGGACACCAATCCGGAGCTGTGGAGCTAGCGCTGCTTCTCCGCGCTGGCCATAAGCCTGGGTCATCGTTCCCGTAAGTCCAGGCAGGGCTGTAGGTTAACCTGGTGGGATAGGGAGAGTTGAGCTGGATTTAACGCTGCTTCTCTGCGCTGGCTGTGGGCCTGGGGGCACCGCTCCCGTCTGACTCCCGACGTCTCTGGCCACCCCCGGGCGTGGGGGGGGAGGGGGGGGGCACTCAGGTGGGGACGGGAACAGTCCAGTGGCGGTTCGGCAACGATTGCAGCGCTGGAGACCCAGTATCGATCCTGGCTGCGGAAGAGGCACAGGCCTGTGTCCAAGGTTGCCGAGAGTGTGTTTCGCTTGTGACCCTATGACCTGGGCATGCAATTCAAGCTCCGCTCTGTGATCTTTGCTCCACGGACATCTCCCTCCTTCAATCACCGCGCTCTATCCTCAGTCCCACACCCCCCCCCCCATACTTCCGCCTCTGACTGACACCCTCCTCCAATGATCGCGCTGAATTATCATGCCCTGCCCCCATTGCCTGCTGACCGACGTCTCTCTCGTCTAATCGGCACTGTCGATCATCAGTCCCACCCCCACTGTCTCACGGAAAGTCGAGATTTCACCGAGTTTTAAAATCTGGATTACAAAAAATGGGAGGGAACTACCCCTGCCTCTCACAACGGGTGGGAACGTGCCCCCCCCGACCCCCCCACCCCCGGGATTTTCACCCCTGTTCGGAGCTGACCTGAAACGGTATTCTGCCACTTTGTGTCCTTTTGTGTTTTGACCAGCATTTGCAGTTGCTAACGAGATGCAGAAACAAAGAACTGCAGGTGCTGCTTAATGGCAGAGATTAAGATGAGAGGGAAAGGCAGAGATGAAGGTAAAAGGCAACAGATTTAGAGCAAATCTAAAGGGAAGCCGTTTCACCCAGAGGGACCAATAATCTGGAAACACACCACTTAGATTTTAGATGGAGACAAACAGCTCTCACACCATATACTGTAAAGACGTGTTTCACCTGGCACTTATCATTGCATAGAAGGTTTCAGATCAAGCACTGGTAAATGGGTTTAATATGGATTTACTGGTGACTATGGAAATAGTAGGCATGTTTCTGGGCTCAAAAATTCAATGGCTATAAGGGTCAATGGTGGTTATTATTGTCACATATCCGAAGTGCCAGCACAGTGACATTCTTTATCTTACAAACAGTGCAGTAGAGTGTTGCCATTATACCCCCGATCCTCGATTAGCAAGTGTAGAGAAATAATCTACTGAGTCGGCATGCAAGAGGCACCATATTATGACACCAGTTCCAAACTCCATGCTGTTGTTCTTAGAGCGGTGCCAGTTCCAGGCGAGTCCCAGGCTGTTGTGGGCCGCCAGCCGTCTCCTTTCCTTGGACGCCCACCTTTGTACCCTGGGAGTGCTTCCCGCAGTCGACCACGAGGATGCGGTGGGTCAGAACCCGGTTCTCTCTCCTCTCCGACTGGTCTCGCTTCTCGCCGTCGCTTCCATCGTCGCCGGCTCCCAGGCACAGAAATCGCTATCAAAATATGGAGGGGACAGGGGGGACACAATTTCTTGGTGGCCGCGCACAGTCACACACACGCGAGGCTTCGGAGGCTCAATCCAGCACTAAATGCAGTTCAACTCTGCCTGTCTCGCCGGGTTAACCTACAGCCCTGCCTGGACTGAGGGGACACCATTGCTGCTTCTCTGCGCTGGCTGTAAACCTGGTCCATATTTCCCACAAGTCCAGGCAGGGCTGTAGGTAACCTGGCGGACAGGCAGAGTTGAGCTGGGTTTAGCGCTGCTTCTCTGCACTGGCTGTGGGCCTGGGGGCTCTGGCCACCCCGGGGGGGGGGCAGTCGGGTGGGGACGGGACGGTCCAGTGGCGGTTTGGTAACTATTACAGCGCCGGAGAGGCGGGATCGATCCTGGCTGCGGATGAGGCGCAGGTCTGTGTCCAGGGCTGCCGAGAGTGTTTTGGCACTCTCCACTCTCCCTCCTCCAATCACTGCGCACTATCCTCAGTCCCACCCACGCTACTTCCGCCTCTGACGACACTCCCTCCTCCAATGATCATGCTGAATCATCATGTTCCGCCCCCATTGCCTGCTGACCGACGTCTCTCTCATCCAATCAGCGCCCTTGATCAGCAGTCCCACCCCTGCCTTCTCGCAGAAAGCGGAGATTTCACCGGGTTTTAAAATCCGAATTACAAAAAATGGGGGGAGGGGATCGTCCACCACCTCTCAAAACGGGGTCCCCCTGCGCTCCCCTCCCCCCCCCCCCGGATGTTCCGCCCCTGCTGGCTCCATCCGTCCAGTCTCTAGTCATCAAGGGGATGAGCCGGGGATGGGCTCGGCAGCTCCCCCTGTAGGCCGGCGGTCCGACAGGTCCAACGAGGTAAACAGGTGACCGGCTCGGCGACTTCAAACCTTGTACGGCTTTGGAGTGTGGGAGGAAAATGGAGATCCCGGAGGAAAACCCACGCGATCACGGGGGAGAACATACAAACTCAATACAGACAGCACCCGTAGTCAAGATTGAACCCAGGTCTTCTGGCACTGTAAGGCAGCAACTCTACCGCTGCGCCAACCGTGCTGCCCACCGTGTCCTTTTGTGTATTAACCAGCATCTTCCATTTGTTGTTTACTACACCACTTAAAAATGACCCAGCCTGACATCCCATTATGTTTTAGTTTAGTTCAGAGATACAGCACGGCAAACAGGCCCTTTGGCCCACTAAGGTCTGCGCTGATCCAGTGATCCCCGTACATTAACATTATTCTACACACACTATAATTTATAATTTTACCACACCAATTAACCCACAAATCTGTACGTACTGGGAGTGTGGGCGGAAACCAAAGCTCACTGGAGGGTACCCAGGCAGTCTCAGGGAGAACGTACAAATCCATACAGACAGCGCCGTAGTCAGGATCGAACCTGGGTCTCTGGCGCTGTAAGGCAACAACTCTTCCGCTGCGCTACCGTGCAGCCCCATGCAGGTCAAGAGGAGGACGTGCAAACTCCATACAGACACCACAGACAGACATTCTGGCCAGACAGAATCTCTATCATTTCGGGGATTCTGCCATTGTCAATGGTGCCATGTGCTGCCAACTGAATCAATGAAGAAGGCAAGTCTTCTATCCAAACATGGCAGCTTGCATTACAAATGTTCATTGCTTTGCCAACTGGGTTTTCCTGCAATAAAACTGCCTCTTTACAATGAAACAGTGGGGAACACAGAGCCAAGATAAATTCCCAATGTCATAAAAAGTACCCAGCAACGGTTACAGCAAGGACATTTGCATCCAGTAAACATGGCCACAATGGTTTTATTGGTATCTGTTCCAGCGGTATTGTACTGCAGTTGATTTCTTGGCTCTCATGGTGGCCAAGATATGTCGTCATCTGGACTGCAGTTTCTATTCATTGTGCCTCAAAGGCACACTGAAACAAATTATAATGTTTGGTTGCGAGCAGTTGCCGGAATACACCAATATTTTCATTTGTATGTCTGGCTTTTGAGTACGTTCCTTGTCGCTGTAGAACAATGGGGGGGAAATGCTTCAATGAACCCAAGGGGCTTCAGAAGCAATTGCAAAGAAATCTGTACAGTATGCCCAGGGCACAAAAGATGTGTCGAGGCTGGTGTTGACCTCCGCCAGCACAAAGTTACTGTGCCATTCGGGCTGACCTTAAGGGTGGCACAGCGGTGCAGTGGTAAAGTTGCTGCCTTACTGTGCCAGAGATCCAGGTTTGATCGTGACTACGGGTGCTGTCTGTATAGAATTTGTACGTTCTCGCCATGGACTGCGTGGGTTTCCTCTGGGTGCTCTGTTTTCCTCCCACACTCCCAAAGTTACCCCTCAGGTTCCTATTAAATCTTTCCCCTTCTCATATTCAAAACCGTCCTTTGTCTCTTGATTCCCCTGCTTGGGCAAGAGACTTTGTGCTTATTCGCAAACAAATAACAACAATTAAGTTTGCTTAACTAAAAGTTCTTCAGGGACAGTTAAATATCATATTCAAACGCCAATAAAAAACATGTTTAAATTCAAATCAAGTCAAAACCTCTCACCAACCTCAGATCTTCATCTCAATTTGCATAACCCAATCAATTTTCTGTTCAATTTCCTCCAGGTCCATCTTCTCTTTAACAAATCGGCATTGTTGTGCCTTATCAAACATCAACTGGAAGGCAGGATGTACAAAGGGAATAGTTTGTTCGCTCTGCCGGAGCTAAATAAATGCAATAGCTTTGTCTGAAAATTGTTCCAGCTGTTGGCCTGATGCTCAGTGGAATACAATGTGTGCAGGGAGTACAGGTCCCACAGCACAGAAATGGGCCCTTCGGCCCCAACTTGCCCATGCCATGATGTCCCATTTAACGCTAGCCCGTGTTTGACTCGTATCCCTCCAAACCTTTTTCTATCCATGTACCTGTTCAAGCATCTTTTAAACTCTGCAATAGCACCTGCCTCAGGACGGCACATGGTGGCGCAGCGGTAGAGTTGCTGCTTTATGGTGCCAGAGATCAGGTTCTATCCGGATGGGTGCAGTCTGTAACGGTAGTTTGTCAGCTCTCCCTGCGACCCTAGTGCGTTTTCTCCGGTGCTTCGGTTTCCTCCCACATTTCAAAGACTTGCGGGTTTATAGGTTCTTTAGCTTCTGTAAATGGCCCCTAGCTGTGTAGGATAGAACAATGAGTATATTGGTGATCATTGGTCGGTGTGGACCCGATGGCTGAAGGAGTGTTATCCACTCTATATCTCTAACCTAAAACTACTTCCTCTGTTAGATCATTGCATGTACCTACCACCCTCTTGATGTGAAAAATTGCTCCCTTTGGGGTTCCAATTAAAATCTTGCCTCTCTCATCTTAAATCTATGTCCGTTTGAATTCTTAATTCCCCTACCAGGATAAAGACCGTGCATTACCCCTATCCATTCTGTGCTCATGCTTCTATGAGATCATGCCCGAGGTCTCCTGCGCTACAAGGAATGAAGTCCTAGCACTGCCCAACCTTCCGTAGCTCAGGCCCTCCGGGTAGTGGCAAAAACATCCTCATAATTACTCTTCGATGATCCCCTTTCCAGCTTATAATGACTTTATTCCTAAGCATCTTGATCAAAACTGAACATAGTAACCATAAAACCATATAACAAGTACAGCACAGAAACAGGCCCTCTCGACCCTTCAAGTCTGTACCGCAACATTTGTTTTCCCCTTGTCAATCTACCCTGCCACTCTGACCATACCCTCCATTCCCTTCCCGTCCATTATACCTGTCCACTTTACATTCAAATGTTAAAATCGTTTATCCTGCCTCCACCACTTCTGCTGGAAGCTCATTCCATACAGCCACCCACTCTCAGAGTAAAGAAGTTCCCCTCATGTTTACCCCTATACTAAACTTCTGTCCTTTAATTCTCATGTCATGCCCTCTTGTTTGAATCTTCCCTACCCTCAATGGGAGAAAGCCTTATCCACATCAACTCTGTCTATCCCTTTCATCATTTTAAACGATCTCAATCATAAGTCCCCCTTAACCTTCTGCGCTCCAAAGAAGAAAGACCTTACTTGTTCACCTTTCTCTGTAACTTAGTCTACTGGATGGTTACCCAGGCAACATTCTAGTAAATCTCACTCTGTACTCTCTCTATTTTGTTGACATCCTTCCTATAAATTTTAGGCAACCAAAATTGTACACCATACTCCAGCCAATTCGGTCTTACCAATGCTCCGTGTACAATTTTAACATTACTTTCCCTACGCCTATATTCAATGCTCTAATTTATTGAGTGCCAACACACCAAAAGCTTCTTTACCACCCTATCTACATGCGATTCCACCATTCAGGGAATAACTATGCACAGTTATTCCTAGATCTCTCTGGTTCCATGCATCCTAATTCCCTACCATTTACCATGTACGTCCTATTTTGATTTGCCTTCCACCCAAGATGTGTAGCACTTCCACACTTATCAGCATTAAAAACTCCATCTGCCATCTTCAGCCCACATTTTCCAAATGGCCCAAATCTCTCTGTAGAATTTTGAAAATCTTCTTCATTATCCTACAACACCACCTATCTTAGTATCATCTGCTTACTACTTGATCCAATTTTACACCACCATCATATAGATCATTGATGTACATGACAATACACAACAGGTGGACCCAACACAAGATCCCCCTGAGGCACCCCACTGACATGGTCACCGGCTTACACCCACCTGAAAAATACAGCATCCACAATTTCTCTCTGACATCTCCCCACTTCAGCCAATGTTGATATCCATCTTGCTACTCCCGCCCTTTATACACCCAAAAGATCGAACCATTCCTTAACCATACTTCCTATGGGGTACATCTTGTACAAATGCCTTACTGAATTTCAACATATTATAGACAACTTGCTTTTACCCCTTCATCAATTTCCATAGTTACCAGCTTTCTCAATAATTTCAAAAGAAGGTTTGTATACTTGACCTTCACAGGCAACAAAATTCACATGTTGACTGTTCCTGGCTGGACCACTGTTTATCCAGACCCTGCTCTATATACTCATTTTCTCCTAAGTTTCCTTTCCATTAATTTGCCCACCACGACTTCTACATAACAGGTCTATATTTGCTTAGGTTTATTCACATTTGCAACACACTTTTTAAACATGGTATACAACATGCGCTGAGCAGTACGCCCATCTCCGGCAATATTTCCCGTTTCTAATTGACAATTTGAAATATTTTCTGTCATAGCTCCTGCTATTTCTACTCTAACTTCACTCAATGTACTAGGAATATACCTGTCAGGACCTAGAGACCTTATCCACTTTTATATGTTTTCCAGAAGTGTCAGTACTTCCTCGCTCTTTGAATATCTCATAGTTTCCATAGAATATCTACTTTTTTCCCTTACCTCACAGAGTTCAATATCCTTCTCCTTGGTGAATACCGAAGAAATAAATTGTTCAATATCTCCCCCATCGCTTTTGGCTCTGCTGATGCTGTCCATTTCTGGGGCTCTCTTATGGTCCAATTTCTATCCCTAGTTATCCCTTTTGCTATTATATAGCTGTAGAAACCCTTTGGATTTTAATTTCACCTTTATCGCCAAAGCAACACCTCATTTCTTATTTTTGCCTTTTAATTTCTTTCTTTAGATTCTTTTTACATTCTTTATACTCCTCTAGACCTCATTTACTCATGCCTCCTATATATTATGTAGATATCTCTCTTTTTTACGATACCAAGTGTCCAATTTCCTTTGAAAACCATGGGCATCTTTCTCAATTTTTACTATTTCCTTTCATTCCTAACACGGGACATAAAGATTCTTGTATACTCTTACAATTTTTACTTTAAATATGTCTACATTTCTACTTCGAATTACCTCTCCCATAAAAACAAAGTGTCCAATTCACTCCTTTAATCCCCTTATGCATTCCCTTAATGTTAGCCTCTTCTCCAATCACAAAAATCTCCACCCTAGGTCCAGTTCGACTCTCTCCCATATTATATTGAAACTATGGTATTGGTCCTGTGAGAACTGGTCCCGAAGTGCTCACAACGCATCCTCCGACACCTGACCTGCCTACTTTTCCTATCTGGTGGTCCAGCAACGGCCCACCTTCTCCTCATAAATTGTACTACCAAATTCTCAACCTCAAAATGTCATAGAGTCATAGTCATTGATGCCTTACAACTTGTATACACCGGCTTCGGCCACATATTACCCAAACGAACTAACCATGTCCCATCGACATTTGTCCTCCTGCCAGTATTTGGCCCATATCCCTCCTAAAAACTGTTCCTCTCAAGTACCTGTCCTAATGCTATACATCTGCTTGGTGATTGTACCTGCCTCAACTCACACCCGTATCCAGCACTCGTTCCATACACTCTCATCCTTTATTTGAATAACGTTACCCTCAGGTTCCATATTAAAAATATCCCTCACACTCTAAACTACAACTATGCATTCACAGTCCCACCTTCCACTTTTTACACATTGTTTATGTTGAGCCTTTTTAAATATTCGTTTTACCTTTAATACATTTATTTTCAATCATCAATCTCTCAACAATACCCACCAGAATGAAGAAGCCCGAGATAACACAGGGTGTTTAGAAATGTTTGCACAAAGGAATAAATAAGAAATAACTAGAAAATATCCATTTTGCTATCGCCAACTCAAAATTTGAGCTTAGGTTCTCCTGTTTCCATTGATGATCCTTGAGATGTTTCTAAACTTGATTGCGAGTCAAAGAGGTAAATTTAATTGATTGGACATGATCTGGAAAGGCACCACACTGTCTATTTAATGTCCACTAGATGTCAGATGTCAGAGCCTATATAACAAAGCCACATGCTCGGCAATGGAATTGTCCGTTGGACCCTCAGAGAAGGATTGTGTCGAGGCAACAGATCTGGGGAGGTATTAAACAATTTTGAGCATTGCAGGTCCGAAGAGACACAGTGGCACTCTGTCATTCTTAAATGGAAAAGAACCTCTTGGACAAACCCAAGGACTCTTCAGCTGAGCTGGTGCTGCCAACAAAACTGAGCAATCCCGGGGAGATGGGGGCCTTCGGTCAGGGAGGCTGAACAAGAAATACCTGATAACTCCGGCTCACTCTGACTCGATCTTCCATGTCCTCTGTTGAGGATGGGGACAACTTCAGAAGGGTAACTATATCTGCACACACCCTCCACAATCAGGCCTTCATAGTAGAGTGGGCTGAAAGAAGCCATCACCTCAGTTAACACGCACATGGAAAGCCCAGCTTGGAGTTTGCCAAAAGGGACCCAAAGGATTTCGATAGATAAAAATGCTGGTGGAAGGAACTCAGCGAGTGAAGGCAGCCATTTAATGGAGGGAGAAGAAACGGAACGTTTCGGTTCGAGACTTCTTCAGACTGATTAGAGATAATTTCAGATAGTCCTTGCTTTCTCCCTCTTCCCCTCCCCCTTCCCAGCCTCTACCACAAGCCTACTGTCTTGGCCTCTTCCTTTCTTTTTATCACCCCCCCCCCCCCCTGCCACATTTCAGTCTGAAGAAGGGTTCGACTGAACACAAAACGTTTAGCCTATTTCTTCTCCATCCATAGACTCGTTGCCTCACCCGCTGAGTTCCTCCAGCATTTTTGTCACCCTCGATTTTTCTAGATTCTTCAGTTCTTTCTTAAACTAAAGGAATTCCTTTGTCTGATTAAACAAGATTGAAACTTTTGGCCTGCATGCCAAGCGTCCACGTCTGGAGGAAACAGGCACCGCTCATACCTGGCCAATACCATACATCGGTTGAAGGCATGTGGTGCAGCATCATTGCTGTGGGGTGTTTTTTCGCAGTAGGTAACTGGGAGACTAGTCAGGATCGAGGGAAAGATGTACGAGCATTTTACAGAGAGACCTTGGATGAAATCATGCTCCAGACGAGTTCTGGACCTCCTCAGGATGGGAAGAGGTTCCTTTCCAAAGGACAACGACCCTAACCAAACAGCCAAGACAACGCAGGGAGTGCTTTGTGACAAGTTTTTGAATATCCTTGAAGGGGTCAGCCAGAGACCAGACTTGAACTCGATCAAACATCTCTGGTGGGACCTGAAATTTGCTGTTACATTGACGACTCCCATCCAACCTGACCCCAAAAGGGGGAGCTTGTGAAGATGAATGGGAGAAAATTACCAATGCAGGTGTGTCAAGCTTGTAGCGTATACCCGAGGAAGACTTTGAGACATTATAAGCGCGCCAAAGTTGCCTCAACAAAGTACTGCGTTAAAAGGGTCTGAATACTTATAAAAATGTGAAATGATCAGTTATTTCTTTGTATTACTTTACAAAAAAAATTCTAAAAACCTGATTTTTGCTTTTTTATTACGGGGTATTATGTGTAGATTGATGATTTAAAAAAAATTAATAATGTAATCCATTTAGAATAAGGCCGTAACGTAAACAAAATGTGGGAAAAAGTGAAGGGGTCTGAATACTTTTGAATGCATTGTATTTCTCAGCGTTCTCTATTCACCTACTTGGGCAAGGGACTCACTCAATCTAATTTGGTGACTTTATCTTTTCTACAGAGATTGCTGCCTGACCCGAGGAGTTACTACAGTCACTTTGTGTATATCTTTAGTATAAACCAGCAGCTGAAGTTCTTTGTTTGTACATGCAGACAATGGTATTTGTTTAGATGTGGAATCTTGATTATCAACAGGGATGAGTTGGGCCCGAAGGGACCTGCATCTGTGTTGTAGACTCTATGCTTCGTATCAGTTTAATGGAGCCATTGTTTCTTGCGATTCACCAAGAGCTGGTTTGTGCATGGAACGAGAAATGTTCCCAGACAGATTAACGTCAGCTTCTATTCAATCCATTAGCCATGTGCAGATTTCTTTGGATTATATGGTGATTATTGATGCCAGGTTTCAGTTTTTCAAATGGTTTGTGCCATCACTGCCAATATTCGCTTAATTAGCATTTTAATACCCTTTATTCCATGAGGAAATGTCAAATCTCTGTACTTCTGCTTTTCTTTAGACTTAAACTTTAGAGATACTGAACTGAACAAGCCCTTCAGGCCACCAAGTCCACGCGAACCGGCGGGAGATCAAAGCACACTAAAACAATTACTACGCCCTAGGGATCATATACAAATTTTACCGAAGCCATTTAATCTACAAACCTGTATGTCTTTGGAGTGTGGGTGGAAACTGGGAGACCGGAAATAACCTACGAGAGGTCATACTGGACTCGTACTGAATGCCACCCATAGTCTGATGGAAAACGGGTCTTGTGCTGTAAGGCAGAAAATTTACACTAAGCCTTTCAAGATTCAAGAGAGGTTATTGTAATGTGTCCTGATGGACAATAAATTCTTGCTTGCTACAGCACAACAGAATATAGTAGGCATGAATACAGAAACAGATAAGTGTGTCATTATACCATTATATATATATACACAATGGATAAATAAAAGATAAAGTGCTAATAAACAGATTTAATGGGGCTATAATGTTCAGAGTTTTGTAGACGAGCCAGTTTAATAAGCATGATGGCTGTGGGGATTAGCTATTCCTGAACTGGATGTTGAGTCTTATGGCTACGGTATCTTCTACTGAGGTTAGACAGGGAGATGAGGTGATGGCCAGGATGGGGTGGGTCCTTGATGATTGTCTCAGCCTTTTTGAGGCAGCGCATGCGATAGATCCCTTGATGATAGGGAGGTCAGAGCCGATGATGGCAGTGTTTACTACTTTTTTGTAGTCTTTTCCGCTCTAGGCGCCTCATAGTTGCCGAAACAAGCCATGATGCTAAGGTCAGATGCCTCTACTGTGCAAACTGTAGAGGTTAGAGAGAGTCTCTTGACAAACCGAACTCCCCGTAATCTTCTCAGGAAAAGTAGAGGCGCTGATGTACTTTCTTCCCTATTGCATCAGTGTTCTCGGACCAGGAGAGATCTTCAGAGATGGGCACGCTCAGGAATTTGAAGCTCTTGACCTTCCACCATCCGATCCGTTGATATAACGGGACTGTGGGTCCCATCTTACCCCCTTCCAAAGTCAACAATCAGTTCCTTGGTTTTGTGGTGTTGAGGCCGGGTTATTGTGATGACACATTTGGTCAGTCGGTCGATCTCTCTTCTATACTATCTCATCTCTATCAGTGGTACGTCCACAAACAGTGGTGTCATCAGTGAACTAGATGATGGAGTTCCACTAATGGATTGGCAACGCAGTCTTGAGTATAGTCTTGAGTATTAAGTGAGTACAGCTGGGGGCTGTGTACACAGCTGGAGGGATGCTTCCTGCTGATTGTTATCGAATGCTGACACCATTTCCACAATACGAACGGCTGGGGTCGGTGAATTGAGGAGTTGTGGAATCCAATTGCAGAGGGATGCGCAGAGCACCCAGTTCTGCGAGTTTGGTAACCAGCTTGGAGGGGATGTTGTATTAAATGCCGAGCTGTAGTCAATGAATAACAGCATGACCTTATGATTTTTTGTGTCCAAGTGGTCCAGAGCGGAGTGGGAGAGCCAGCGAGATCGCAATTCCACTGTTGTTCTGTTGTGGTGGTAGGCAAAGAGGTCCAGGTTTTTGTCAAGTAGGAGTGATTTGCGCATGATTTGCACCTCACAAAGCACTTCATTAACACAGCGTTAGTTGCCCACAGGTACGTAGTCATGAGGCACGTCACTTGTCGTCTTGGGCACCGTATAATTGATGCCCTTTTAAAGCAGGTGGGAACCTCAGACCTCAGAAGTGAGAGGTTGAAATGTCCGTATAAAACTCAGCCAGTTGGTATCCGCCACAGGTTTTTAGAACACGACCGGGTATACCCTCAAGTCCAGGCACTTTTCGAGGGTTCACCCCTCTGAAGGATTTTCTGACATCGGCCTCTGTGACTGATTGAAATACCATCACAGCGAATGGGGGCTCGGGAAGGCACATCGGTGTTCTCCCTATCCAAGCGTAAGTAAAACGCATTGAGCTCGTCAGGGACTGATGCTACGCCGACATTCGATCTAT
Source organism: Okamejei kenojei (assembly GCA_035221665.1). Taxonomy (NCBI): domain Eukaryota; kingdom Metazoa; phylum Chordata; class Chondrichthyes; order Rajiformes; family Rajidae; genus Okamejei; species Okamejei kenojei. Next base: position 33,077,281 of record CM069134.1, read on the forward strand.
CTCCTGATTTCGCCTTGTAGGAGGTGATTGCATTCAGGCTCCGCCACAGCTGCTGAATATCTGTCTCATCCTCCAGCTTGGAGCAGAAGTTCCTTTTGGCCTTTTTGATGGCCTTACCATAGGTCGTATCTGGACTTCTTGCAGACCACTGTATCATCAGACATGAATGCCCGGTGCCCAGTCTACAGACTCCAAACAGCCCTGGAGTTGTTCCTCTGTCCCCCCACCCCCGACCAGCTCTGTAGAGTCTTCACCTCTGAGAGTGCGCTCTTCAATTGCTGCCTGTAGGCAGGAAGAAGCAGCACCACAGTATGGTCGGATTTATCGCAATAACCTATTTCTTTTCTTTAACGCTCATTATTCAAACATTAATGATTAAATCCTATTACTATTTATAATTACCCATTATCCTCCTTCTACCAATAATTATTACAATTAACTAACTTTCTATAAATTATAATTCATACCCATCCCATTATTACCCATCCACTTTTACCTCCTACATATAAATAATTCCCCCTTCTTTCATCACCTCCCTATCATCT